>JAQPZY010001235.1:1747500-1762068 GCA_029931535.1 Margaritifera margaritifera
TTGAGATTTTTCAGGCATTGGGAGATATTTATACTATGATACGACTCTATGGTCTAGAAAAATGTAACAGAAAGAAAGTGAAACCAACAAATCAAGTAAAAATCAACAAACAATTTATTTTTAGATAATTAAGATGAAAAATCAAAAAGACACTTACAGTAATGTGTATTAAAATCCAAATTATCCGATAAGAATTAGTGTTCTAATCACAAGTCCTAAATATAGAATGTTCCGAAATCACGGCTGTATCCTTGAATGTTATGATGTGCCAATGGTCTTCAAAGTCCTGATGTACTAGTAGTCTTTAATGTGCTGATATCAAAATGAAGTACTCCAAAATATCTCTGAATAAGTTCACAAATTCCAAAACCATCAATTACAAATCCAAAATCCAAAAGTTTATGAGCACTGTTACAATCCAATGAATATTTAAAATAATTCCTCTCTCAGAATTTTGAATGACTTTCCAAAATTGTAATAGCTCTTTACAAGACTGATAGTAATGTCGAAACTGAAAAACTGTCCACTAAACATGGTACATGTATACATAAAGATTAGTCACATGACAGAATGTTCTCGAATATGTGTCATCTTAATGGAATTTTACTTGTGTGGACATGTCTTTTTACACATAACTCTAAGGGAATTCCAGTTTTATCTGCAAACAAAATCAACCTTGACCTCAAATTCAGTAAACATTTTGTTGATCAAAACTCTCCTTTAGCTCAAATCTGAAGTAAACAATATAATTCAAGGACACTAGTTAAACATGTTTTTTTTCTGATAAACAATATTAAGATTTAAGCAAATATTAAAGTCAAGAAACATTTATAATTTCCTAAAATATCTATAATATTATATAAACATCATACATAACAACTACTTTAGTATGGCATTAGCTATTAAACAGAAGGATGTGGATTGTTTTCCAAAGTGAAGTGTAAAATGGCACTTCTAGTACCGTGCTTGCAGTATTCTGGACTGTCGACCATTTCAAGTGGCTAAAGCTTGAGTAAAGTACTGCACTACATATGTTTTTCTTTTGGCATTCTATGTGTCTAATAATAATCTGAAAACTATAGTACAAAAAGAATTTGTAAAGATTGTATTTTATTTTATTTTGAAATAACTTATATGATGACATAGAGTAAGTTCAAATAGTTGTGTGAGACCTGTAATATTGCAGTGTAGTGCTATCACGAGACTTGAAATTACTGTTATCACAAATATTCCACGATGCAGATCTCGCGGATTTAGTTCTATTAAGAATCAAGACACATACGGTTTTATTAAATTTCCGAATGCAACGTGAATTGAGATCACATGCACTCTTAAACATTATGGCAGCTCGTAAGGTCTCACTGTACAAATGTTTGGGTTAATTTTCACCGGACGTTGACAGATTTCAGAAATATGAGAATAATTCTGCATCAAAGATACAAATAAAAACTAACCAATGATTTTTTTTTTGCGGCAAGCATGCTTGTAAGATTGTTATGAAAGTATTTGGGTTAATGCCAGGTAAACCTGATAACTTTAATACTGAACTGACAGGACCCCTCTTTTACAATGTTCAATTCTGACAGTCAGTGACTATTCTTAATATTTTCCTGGCTGTTTATTTGAACCCCAAGTTACGCATTTGCTCTCCCGTATTAGTCTAACTGTGAAAGGCAGACACCAAACAAACCAACCCATTTTCAAAACCTAACTCAAAGTAAATGTAGACCAAATTACAGATTTAGTTTCTGTATGAATTTATAAACACTAGACTCACAAAATGCGATACAATCCTGTGAGACCAAAGTTTTATTGGTGTGCACAAAAATACATATGTAACAATTTGATTCTGCACTGATCGGAGATTAACATCTTCTTAGCTTACTGAAACTGATGACTTGTTCCCTGTCATAATTTTGGCTAAAGTTGCTGACCGGCCGGGAACCAGACTACTGAAACTGCTGCAAGAAAAACTTCACACTCCCTGCCTACACCAACATATTAGACAATAATTTGGTTTCTCATTGGTATGTCAGAGGGTCACTTCGACCAATCAGATGTCCTTTCTTATATGGATTTCGGATATAATTGCATCAAAATAATTGCCCGTTTGGATTCTTCTTGATTAAAGCCGCTGGTTTTGAGTGTTCGCAGCCGGTGAATCCCATAGGATTGTTTGGATTTCCTATTTTCTATGCTCCATTTGAGTTATGGGCGATTCCAGTCATAACTCAAAATAGAGTACAGAAACTAGGAAATCCAAAGAAACCTATTGGATTCGCCGGCTGCGAACGCTCAAACCCTGCGGCTTAAATCAAGAAGAATCCAGACGGGCACTTGTCTATGTATAAGTAAGAAGAGATTTACAAGTTACCAAAAATCATATTTCCTGCCATTAAGTCGTTTCTGAATTCCATGGTTTTAACTATCATTTTTCTGTAAAAATCTCAAATATAAAAAAAGCATATAAATTTATTAGAAAGACTTTTTAAGCTATTAAATACTGTTACGGTTGAATTTTCAAGGAATTTTTGTAAAGACCAATGTTTGTTTTTATTATTCAAATTTTTTAAATTTTTAATAAAACAGAATTTTGAGTGCTTGAGTCCTATAATCATACAGGCAAGAATTTCCTTACGCTAGCGAATTCATTCACAATTACTTAGATCAACAGGGTTATGGATATCTTAGCCAAGTCAGCAACTCGGATGTAAAATGGTGTGAGCTTTAACCAACCTGTGACCATTTTTGGAAAAAGGAATGCGTTATGTAAAATCTCGCGGCTCCAGAGCACGAGGGTGAGTCTGTCCTACTCTAAACCCTGGCCTTTTCTGGAGCAGGTTACGCATTCCTTGACCAAGAACTGTATATAAACGGCCACCCAAAGCTCGAGAGTAGTTGCTACGAATCTACATCTTAGAGTTCTGACTTCCTTTGCAGGTAAGACAAAAATGTTTTACTATATTTTAAAAGACTATTTTTTTGGGTAGGACTTTAATACATTTAAGTGCTGGAAAGTATTTCATTCTCTCTTGGAACATGTGAGTAGTAAAGGGGGGGGGGGGTGTTGGGGACGGGGGCACTTGGGGGACTATGGGATTTTAACATGGCGGGGGCACTTGGGGGACTATGGAATTTTAACATGGCGGGGGGGCACTTGGGGGACAATGGGATTTTAACATGGCGGGGGCACTTGGGGGACAATGGGATTTTAACATTGGGGCACTTGGGGGACAATGGAAATTTAACATGGGGTAGTGGAAGGGGTACTTGGGGGGGGGATAGAATGAGAGGGGATAGAATAGACACATACACCAAACATACCTAGGGCAATCATTGGAAAATAAATCTTTTCTTGAAAAATGGGTGGCCCTGAAAAGGGCCATGGGTTTTTTTTCGGTTTAACAGAGAAGACATCTCCTGGAGGGTCTTCTTCTTCTGAGACTGCGTCGGACTTCCGGACCGTACATCAAGACGCTCTTTAAACATCCTTGTCTTTCAATATAAATACGTCTCTTCCAGATAGAGGTCTCTGTGATCTTCGTGATGGCCCATGAAGCTTTTACATACATGGGATAGTCTGGGTCAAACAAAATCCCCGATACGATAGTCGACGATGACTCAACGCTAGTCCACATTTTGTTTTTTCTGCTGGAGTGGTCTTGGAGAAAACTGGTGAAGCTCTGCGAGACAAGCGGTGGTATATATACTCTACGAACGGATTGAAATGGATCGAAATGAACTACCAATCCAAGCGCGCGTTACAAATGGGTAGGTTTTTCTTCCAATGGGAAGAGAGTAGGGTGTGACGTCATCTGGAGTATAAAGGCATCACAGCGTTCGTTGGATTTTACCTTGAGCAGCCGAATGGAGACCGCAAAGACCAGTATGTATTGGCGTGAGCCTGCAACGGCCAATGCCGTAGTGAACTTCCAACCGGAAGATTTTAATTGAGATTTTGTAGATTTTCTGTCTTCTTCTCAAGAATTTGTACCTGAAACAACAACTGCTATGCCACCAGTCTCTTTGCCTGTCATCGAAGATTTTAAAAAGAGACAGCAAGAAGAAATGGAATAAATTTATACATCGACAGAGAGAAGCCGAAGAAGTGTATCTTCAGCAAGAAGAGGAAAGGAGAAAGCGAGAAGAAGAAATAAGAAATATAGAAGAGGAGAAGAGTGAAGAACCGAAAGAAGAGAGCGATGAAGATAAAACGGTGAGTCTACTACAAGACATTTTAGCCGAGTTAAAGCATCTGAGAAACCTGTATCAGTATTCTTTAACTCAACCTAAGAGAAAGAGACCATCACGGGCCAAACATGCGAAACCCATCACGACTACTAGTGAGATGCTACCACTACCACCACCAGTCACTACTACTACTACTACTACCACAAAAGCAGCAGCAGGAGGAGGAATAGGACTGGGTCGTGGAAAAGGATTGCGACAGTTGAAGCTGATCATGTCCAGTCCATAAGTTTGTTTAACAAAACAAACACCCAAACGGTCCTTTTCAGGGTCACCCAGATCTCTAGAAAAGATGATCATTCAATATGCCAAAAAATCAATTAAAACTTTAAATCCCATTCCTTGATTTTGTGTAAGAGTGAGTGCGTGTGTGCGTCCATACTCTAAAAACAAAAAACACAAAGACACTTACTTTTTTTCCATTCTGGTCTATTCTCTTTTTTTACAATGAACATAACACCACACTCAAAAAAGTTCATCGTTCACTGTCTGTCTCTCTTGTTCTTCTTGAATTTCTTCACATTAATCAAGGGTTCTTCTTCCTCACTGTCTTCCAGTCGTCTAGCGTTCTTGCTTTTCTTGAAGATAGGTTCTTCTTCTTCTTCTTCTTCTTCTGGGACTGAAGATCCTTCGGCTTCCTCTCTCTCTGGTAGGTTTTCTTGTTTCTGAGGGCACTCCGAAGACCAATGTCCTTTTTCTTGACAATGATAACAGGTATCTTTCCCTTTATTTAGTTTTCTTTTCCTTGACGTTGTGGACATTCTGGAGCCCAATGTCCTTTCTCTTGGCAGATATAACAAGTATATTGACTTTTATCTCGAGAAGAAGAGTAGTCCTTAGTCTTACAGGTATACTTTCGAAGGACTGTCTGCAAATCTCTAACCAAAAAGGCAATCTGTCTTCTTGACTCTTCCATCTTTACAGTTTGAAAGTGCAATCACAAAGACTAATTCTGAGGGTAAGAAGGTCTCTCTATATATAGTCTCCAGTGTGAAACTGAATCAGATTCAAATCAGACTTCAAGATGAAAAGATCACGCCAAATCCATGAGAAACCAGAAGAAGAAACGAAGAGGCCACGGCGACAAAGACTTTCCGTGCCGCCTGAAACACCACTCGCTGAACTGCTAGCTCAAGTCCATGCTAGCGATTTCGAAAAAGAGATGAGTGAGCCTGAAACCAAAATTCCTACCAACCCCAAAAAACCACTACCAACACCCCTGACCAAGAAAGACCTACCGTGGCTCCGGAAAATTACTATCGTATTCGAGAGACGCAAAAAATAACCTCTAGAAAATTTAGAACTACGGCATACACTCACACGGTTCACTTTAAAGACTTTTCAAGTCCGAAGTACCTCCCGAGAAAGCTGCCGGGTTCGTTACCGATTTATGGGGTTCTGTGTTACAGAACTTGAAACGACAATAAGAAGACGATCGATTGAGACTGTCCATTCATCACGACAGTTTGAAGAGTCCTGTCTGGATCGAGTTCAGCACCCCGGCAGAATTAACACCAGCCAAAGTCATGACCAAAATAGAACACGTTCAACAATCCAACGAAAAGTTTACCATCACGGATGGAAAGGCTACACTTCACATGACTCACGTCTCCCCTCCTCGAGGGAGCGGGCGATACTGGTGGACGACCTTTGCAGTACCAAACGCAGTGTCGTCCAAATCGACAATACTCAAGACCAGATGTGTTTGGCTCGGGCCATCGTGGTGGGGCGAACGTATGCCGACAAGAACGAGACCGAAGAATGGAAAAGAGCCTGGGAGAACATTCGAAAGTCGAACATTGCCAACAACGAAACGAAGCAGAACTCCTGTTACGACAAGCAGGCATCCCCAAAGAGACCGTGTGTGGCATTTCTCAAATGCAACAACTTCAAGACGTCTTAGCTCCTGGCTACACTTTGAAAGTTCACCCTCAAGAAGTGCGCGGAGTTCTGCTGTTTCGAGGCCCCGATTTTCCCGAAGGAAAATACATTCACGTGTATTACCACCAAGAACATTTCGATGCCATCACCAGTATCACAGGATTTCTAGGATACTCTTACTACTGCGAGAAATGCGACCAAGGAGTTAACAGTCGGGAGCGACACATTCATTGCGGTGAGAGATGTCGGGGCTGTTCAGCAACCAAACCATGCCTTCCTGAACAACACGTCCATTGTGCGACGTGTCGACGAACCTTTGTCAGTCACTCTTGCTACGAACGGCATCGCAGGACACAAGGTCACCAACAAAAATGTGCTTGCGACTTATTGAAATTGTGTTCCACGTGTGGAAACCTGATTGAAACCAATGACCCCAAGAGACACACTTGTACCGGAAAGAAAAGATGCCGCATTTGTGAGCAGATGGTGGATTATGATCATCAATGTTTCATGCAAAAGTACGACAATACACTGAAGAAAGAATTAAAGAGTAATCAGAACAAGAAGAACAAGCAACAAGGGGATTTCATCTTTTTTGATTTTGAATGCATACAAGAAACAGGCATTCGCATCCCCAGTTTTTGCGTGGCTCATCGGGCTTGTGAGAAGTGCATCCAAGAACCTAACCATTTTCACTGTCCTCATTGTAGTAGGATTCCAGGGGGACGTGAAAAAATCTTTCGTGGTCCTAACACTCTGTCCCAGTTTGCTCAATGGATTTTAGACCCCATCGACGACACTTGGAGCGAAGAGGACATTCAGCGTTACGGAGACTGACATCGCTATGCGACCGTCACGGCTCACAATTTCTCGGGATACGATGGACAATTTTTGTTAAAATATTATTCGCAACAAGGTACCGAACGCCCTAAAGTCACCATGAACGGAGCCAAACTCATCTACATGCAAGTGGGACAAGTACAATTCAAAGATTCCATGAGTTATTTGGCCATGCCTTTGAGTCGAATGCCTAAAATATTTGGCATGACAGAAATGGCCAAAGGATATTTTCCCCACTTCTTCAATACGGAAGCCAATCAACACGCCGTACTACCGCATTTGCCTGACGTGGACTGTTACGACACCGACGGAATGCGCCCCGAACATCGAGAAGCCTTTCACGCTTGGTACCGCGCTCACCAGTCAGAACCGTTTGACTTCCAAGAAGAAATGCTCAAGTACTGTCGATCCGATGTGGAAAGTTTCGACAGTTATTTCTAGACATCGATCCTTTGAAAGAAGCGTCCACTCTTCCTAAAGCCTGTGCCTTAGTGTACTCCAAAAACTTCATGCCCGAAAACGAACTAGCCATCATAGACTCCAACACGTATCTCTTTACCAGGCGTCAATACTCGGCCAAAGCTTTGCGTTGGCTCCATTACTTGTGCCAAAAAGAAGAGAAATGGATACAACATGCCAGAAACGCAGGATTATAAAAGAAGATTGGATCTTATTCGGTGGATGGTTGGGACTTAGAAAAACCGCACACGGTGTACGAGTTTCAGGGTTGCTTGTTTCACGGATGCCCTACCTGTTTTCCTAAACGAAACCTGAAAAGTCCTTTTTCAGACTCTACCATGGAACAGTTGTACCAACGACGACTCCACTTAGAAAGTCAAGGATACCAAGTGGTAGAAATGTGGGAGCACGAGTACGATCGCCGTTTGAAAACCGATCCTGAATTTAGGAGCATCACCGAAAGATACGACGTGACCGACATCGAACCTTTGGATCCACGCCACAGTTTATTTGGAGGACGAACCAATGCCACTCGCTTGCTGTACGACGTAGACGAATCAAAAGGAGAAGAAATCAAATACATCGACGTGTGTTCGTTGTATCCTTGGGTGTGCAAATATGCTCGATTTCCTACCGGACACCCTGAAATCTTGACAGAACACATCGACGTGGAACACATTCGTCAGTACGAAGGATTGATCAAATGTAAAGTTTTACCCTAGACCCACTTGTACCATCCTATCTTACCTCACCATTGCCAAGGAAAACTGATGTTTCCTTTATGCCGTACGTGTGCCGAAACATGTAACCAAGATCACCCCTGTCACCACACGGAGGAAGAACGCGCTTTGACAGGAACGTGGGTCAGCGCCGAATTGTTTCGGGCTCTGGATCGAGGATACCGTTTGTTGAAAGTGTACGAAATCTGGCACTTTCCAACCACATCACAATACCAAAAGGACGACACTTCCCATCCAGGCATTTTCTCGGGGTATGTCAACAAGTTTTTAAAACTCAAACAAGAAGCCAGCGGCTATCCCTCGTGGTGTCAGACTCCCTAAGACCAAGTCCAATTCAAAGAAGAGTACCGTGACATCGAAGGGATCACTTTGGAAGACGTAGAAAAAAAAAGAAGGAAGAAGATCGTTTGCCAAAGTCATGCTCAATTGTTTGTGGGGAAAAATGGCACAACGTACGATCTTACCCAAGACGGAATACTTGACCGATCCCTATCTCTACTTTAAATTGGTGGACGACAAAAGTAAACTAGTCGAACACGTAGAAATCGTCCGTGATGATTTGATCTTAGTCAATTTTGAAGAAGAATGCAAGTTTGTACGCCATGACCATTTTAGCAACGTAGTCATTGCAGCTAACGTGACAGCTCATGCTCGCTTGAAGTTGTACAACAAAGCTTTAGAAGTCTTGGGAGATCGTGCACTGTACTTTGACACAGACAGTTGTATCTATATCCATCGACCCGGTTGCCCACACCCTACCATCCAAGGAGATCGTTTAGGAGCCTGGACGGAAGAGCACCCTCAAGACACCATTCTGAGTTTTGCCAGCGGCGGTCCAAAAAATTACGGCTACCGATACCGAGACCTACAAGGCCAACTTCACACTCAATGCAAAGTCAAAGGATTATCCCTGAACTATCGAACCAGCCTAGTGGTCAACTTTGAGGTTTTGAAAAATGCTTTGCTGTCTGGACAAGTGGAAGACTTTCGAGTGCAAACGTTAGAACCTCACAAGATCGTACGGTTACCTAATCACCAAATCGTCAGTCGCTCTTTACAAAAAGTTTACCAAATTGTGTACCAGAAACGAGTGAGACTTCCAGACCACACCACTTTGCCTTACGGACACGCCGATCTGCAGTATAAAAAAGGACCACTTGAACAGAAAGGCACCAAGATTGACGATGACTTCAACACCGTGTGATGAACCCACTGCAGACCTCAAGTTGAAAGAATACAAATTTCCCGTGGTCTTGCCTGACTATTGTGATTGTGCCAGTCGATTGAACACGTTCGAAAAATGGCCTAAACATAGGAAGAATGGATTACCCACTTCCAACTCTTTGGCCAGAACAGGATTTGTCTACTTTGGACAGGAAAGCGAAGTGCAGTGTTTCAGTTGCAACCATTCGCAAGGACAATAAAGATTCAGCTCTCCTGGAACATGTCAGATGGTCTCCAAACTGTGCTTACCTTTCTTTAGCCTTTCCACCGGTTACATTACAGTACTTTTCGGATGGTACAGTCGACAGGTATAAAAAGGATCACTTCCAAGCCTAACCATTCATTAGGACTTTCAACGTTGACCGCGCAAGAAGAAAACAGATGAAGGAGATGATGAATACTCATGCCACCCAACCACCAAGTGAGAAATCTAGTGAGTGCAATCACGACTTGGAGTACGATGCGGTGCCATGCGACGAGACGGATTCCGTACGCTTTGACATCAGCGATGCTGCGGTGCGTGTACCTCACCGTCCCTTTAGCGATGCAGGACGCCCTTTCTTCTTTTTTTGGGAACACTAAACGTGTCTGTGAATGTCATCCCTACAGGGGTAAAGAATTGACGATACCTGTGGCTTTGACTGGCTCTTCCAAGTTTGAAAAGCGACTCCAGACGTTCCAAGACAAGTGGCCTAAATATCTACTAAAAGCAACTACTCCCAAAGCTTTAGCCAGATCTGGATTTATCTACGTGGGAGAAGGAGATAAAGTTCAGTGTTTCAGTTGCGATGTGAGACTTCACCAATGGGAGCCTACCGACTCAGCTTACATCGAACATGCTAGATGGTCACCGCACTGTCAGTACTTGCCTTTAGTTGCCTCAGAAGAGTACGGGTACGATGAGCCGGATTCCAAAAAGTAACATGTCGGATGATACTTTACAATGGTACATTCGTGGTTTGCCTTGGGAGTTGCGATTACGGATTTACCAAGAATGGGTCCAGATACAAGTGAAACGTAAAGAACAGTTACATCCTTCACGACACAAACAATTTAACCATTGGTATCTGAATGCTATAAGAATACTGATTAGTACCAAGTTTTTCAAATGGTCAGACATTGATCGAATATGAAATTGGGCTTGTAAGGAATTGAATGGCACCACCTACCATGTGGGAGTGATCCATAGAATTCGATGGAACGAAGTGGAGGAAAGAACCAACTTACAGGAATACCAAAAACGTTTACAAGAAGTGTCACCTCAAGACGAAACACCTTTACGTCGTCTGACGTGTAGTAAGGTCCTCGCTGAACATATTGGATATCCTTTACCCACCGATTCAATTTGGCTAGCGTGTGAGTATTTTGTCACCAAGAAGCCTAGTTTAGAAGAGCGCATTCTTGAAACTATCACAGCTATTGTGAAGAAAACAAAAGAGAGTTACTTCTTTCCAAGTCGAATACTTTACCAGAACACATTCGTGGTTTGCCTTTGGAGCTGCGAGAACGTATTTACCGAGAGTTGATCCAGATACAAGTGAAACGTAAACTCAAAGTCATTACTCGATTTTTAAACCATTGCTACTTTCAAAGTATCAGAAGACTGATTCTGGGGAGAGACTATCGCAGGCACCTTGGAGTAGACTTTCACAAAAGATACCGACCTTGGGAACCTGGATATAAAAACCCACCATGCCAGATCTGTTGTCTACACTCGTGAAACGTATTCCGTAGAAGGAAGTCAACGATCGTGTTCAGACTTTAGAGGATTATAAACACTTGATACAAGAACTGTTTCCATTGAATTTTGGACGCTATGCCGTGTGTGTCTTGGTGACTGCATTTCTTGGATTTAGTTTTCCAGGACATTCGTTGTGGACTATTTTTGAGGGACAGTGTTGTTGGCGGACTAACCCAAAAAAATTACCATTCATGCTTTATCGGCACACGAAAGACAAATTATACTCAAAGTGTTGAGAGTGGTGATGAACACGAGTGGTGTACCTCCGTGTGAAGAAGATATTAGTCAAACTTTATCTACCCTTCATACGTTTCAAGAAGTGTGCATTGCTAGTTGGTTACACCAACGACTTTACGATTGGAAACATGTACGTGACTGGAAAAGTATTGGTTTCGATGCTTGGCTACAAGAAGTGGCACAATTTTCCAAAGACCTAGCACGTCACTAAGTGTCATAAAGTGAACCACTTGAAATCCAAGTCAAAAAGGACCTTAGAAACAATCCTGGAAGAACCTGACACAGAGAAAGACTACACGCTCGTCCAAATACAACCCCCTGAGGAACACACCCCCTCCTTTCCGTCAGAGACATTTCATTCTTCTACCACCAAAACAAAGACGAGTAGAAGAATACCACCAGTGCCTGTGCCTTCCATTCCTAGGACAGTGTTTTGTTCTTGTTGTACATTGACTTGTTTATACAGAACTTTGATTCTTTTAGTGGTAGCCTTAATATTGTACCTGACCATTCTTGCGGTATGTGTTTTTGTCCTTCATGACTTGTAAAATATGTTTTTGTTTGTTGTGTTGATATTTTTTTGAAGAAAAAAAAAAAAATAAACGTGTATGAAACGTATAAAATGTCTTGGGTCTTTTGTCTTCTTCTCAAAAAGCTTCCTACCTCAGTCATCGCTACATCTTCTTCCTCTACCTCGTCTGCCTCTTCTACCTCTGTGGTCAAAGTGATCGACGAAAAGTTAGATCGTCAAAGTTGGGAGGCTTTGTATCTGCGCCATCCTTTTAACATGTTGATAGCTGGACCGAGTGGTTCAGGTAAAACCGAATTTATCAAACGTTTGATCGAACACAAATCTCACCTGTTTGATCATCCACCTCAACGCATCGTGTGGTGTTACAAAGAGTGGCAATCGTCTTACACCTTACTTCGTGAAAGTCAAGGAGAGCCCATTTAGTTTGTGGAAGGCATTCCTCGCGAAGACGATTGGATCGTGTCTGACGTGAGTCAAACACATCTGGTCATCTTCGACGACATGTTAGGAGAAGACGAAGAAGAAATTAAACTTTGGTTTACACGAAAAGGACATCATCGAAATGCCAGCATCATTTACATTACTCAAATTTATTTCAACAAAGTAAAGCCCATTGTACCATCAGTCTCAACGCAAATTACGTGGTGTTGTTTAAAAGCCCCAGAGACAAATCTCAAGTGCAAGTGTTAGTCAAACAGTTAGGCACTCCTTGGCTGAATTATGCGTACGACGATGCCACTCAAACACCTCATGCGTATTTACTCATCGACTTAAAACCGACCACTCCCGACTATTTGAGATTTTTTACCCAATTGTTTCACCATTGGTGCCAAGAAGGAGGTCCCGTCATTTACACGTCTCCTTCGGCTACTCTCGGAAAGAAAAAAACTATAAAAACATCTACCGCGTCATTTCTGTCTCACAGTCTTCGAGATGACTTCCTTTCAAGCTCATCCTTCGGCCAAATTGATTCGTGCCTTGTATGGCATCAGTCGCGAAAAAAATGCACAAGTCCGTGCCCGTTTGTTAGAAGCTAGTCTCAAAGAAGTGTTACGATGGTTTACTTTGACGGCACGTCAATTACTGCAAGGCATCATTCACATCCCTCATCAAACTCAACGTTTTTTTCAAAAACATAAAGGGGCGTTGGCACAACTGGGCGATCCTAGAATCGATCCACGCACTAAAAAACAAATCATTTTAACCCCTGGAGGGAGCGGTTCTTTAGGAGGGGTCATGATTAGTTCACTTTTGAAATGGGATCCTAATGCCCAAGCCAAAAAAAACCCCAAAAAAACAAAAAACACCAAAAAAAAAAGAAAAGCCCTAAAAAGAAGAAAACCCCTAAAAAGAAAAAGAAAAGTCCTGTCAAGAAGAAAACACCCACCACCACTACGACCCGTAAGAGAGGTACTGCTGCGAGGACGCAAATGTACACCCGCAAGACACCACAACAGACCGCAGTGACGAGTTCTCCTTCTCTTCCTGCGTCCACATCTTCACCTCCCTTCGTCATGATGCCTGCCAAACCGGACTTAAGACAAGTGTTTCCTAATTTGATGCAAAAATGGAAACCCATTTCGAAAGTCACCACTTCGGGACCCTCGACTTCGGCTGATCTGGCCATGGCAGCGGCCGCTAAAAAAGTACCCTCCCCTAAAACCAAAGTCCAAGAGAGAACCGGCATATAAAATACAAAGTTTAGTAGATTTATCCAAAGAAGAATTGAGACGATTTAGTCCGTTGAAAACACCTCAACGTCGAGTGATTCCTGTCATGAAGATGGTACGTCGTGCAGACAATCAGTGGAGACGTGTTCCAGTATAAAATAGAAGGGTGACCTGCCAGAGACTTCAGACTTACTCCTGACCTCTAAGATGGCTCCCAAACGTGCACACCACCACCACCACCAAAAGAAGAAAACCCAAAAAAGGACTTCCACCTCGTCTGGCGAAACATTGGGACGTCTTGTCTGTCCTGACCAAATCCAATCCTCCCATGAGAAAACAACTCATTCAAGCAGCCTCAAAAGAAATCATCGATACCGTGTGCGAATGTTGTTTGAACGTCTTGAAAGGAACTGTACCTTTGTCCAAGATACGGAAACAAAAATTAGGCAAACATCGGAACGTTCTTCGCCAAATGGTGAAAAAGAAAATACCCTCTCCACCAAAAGAAAAAAATGTTGGTGCAACGAGGAGGATTTCTACCCATGCTGATAGGATCGTTGTTAAAAATAGCGGCTCCTTTGTTAAGAACGATTGCTGGACCGCTTTTTAGGAGGAGTCATGCGATAAAAAAAGAAGATAAAAAGGACACCCTGCTCTGGAAAGACCACACATTTTTGTACCTTTGGATGAAATGGAAGGACGAAAACTGACTTTAGTTCCTTACAAACGATGGATGGAATTCCATCGTTGGAACGAACAACGGAATAACGAGATGTCACAGTTACAACAAGAATTACAAGCGCTGATGGATCGATGCGATTTGTCAGAAACAGAAAAATCGCAACGGTACAGTCAACTCTTACAACGTCTGCAACTCTTTCACGAAAAAGCTATAGACGAAACAGCTCCACCGACTCTGAGAGATTTCAAAGCCCTGATGAAAAGCGAACCTAAAGTCACCGCCACCACCAAAACAGACACCGCCAACGGGGATGA
>JAQPZY010000691.1:0-27500 GCA_029931535.1 Margaritifera margaritifera
ATGACTCACTTGACAATTGGATATTTTTGCAACCAAACCTTTCTGCCAGTGCTCAATAGATAGCAATTTTAATGAGAGCATTCAATCTAAGACGGCAAAATAGAAAACACAGTATTATTGGCTTCATTCAGGATTAGTGTCGAGTGTCGGATATGATCTGAGTTGGAATGTAATAAGAAAGCCAATTCTGCTCCTACGTGTGTGCTTGTTCCTCTCGCTATCATATTATGTCTGTGTATGCATGTAAGCCGCATTATCTTTTCTCTTCTTCACTCCCTGTGTGATAGTGACTCAGTAATGTGTTTGCGTGTATAGTGGACTATTTTTATCCTTTTCTCTTTTGTCACTTTACTGGAAGTTCGTTTTGTTTATACAAAGTTTCAATTTCCATTTTTTATACCCCTTCGTTTTACATTCCTACCCTTATGTCGGTCAGTTAGAATGGCATGTTAGACAGTAAGTGCAGTTTGCACATTACATTGACCGTAGCGACCCACATATGGATGAAACCTATGGCATAATTTTAATTCCCAGTATGGCCCCCATACAGTCCATTTTATAGCGAAGTATGTAGAATTTCCCTATATCCCTATAGAGAGCCCATAATGTTAACCCCTATGGACAATTTTTAAACCTAGGATTTTCCAATATTAACTCCAGGGGTATCATACTATACTACTGCTGAATGAATAGCTGATCTAAATCAGAATATTATATATACCGATGTGATATTTATTTTAGTGCTCAGGTACAAAATAGAACATATCTTCCACTGCCCATATATACTGTTCAAAACACAGTAAAAGAAGTTGCTCTGAAAAATTGATTTTAGGTGAAAAAGACTTTGACTTTGATGAAAATATGTAGCCCAATAGGCTCCAGGAACAATTCCTAAAAGCCTACTAAATTCTTCTAGGAATTAATCCTGCCATAAATACTCAGGCGGTAAAGAATGTAACATATGAATCTGATAAAACATTAAAAACAATTCGTCCAATGGCAAACACAGGGGGGCGGAAAGCGACGTGAAATCAACATGAATAATATTGCCAGCTTGAGTGATGTTAATAGAACAAAGATTGATGATGAAAAAACGATTATTTGTAAGTTAAGGCAAGAACGATGCAAACTGTTGGTAATAAGGACAAAAATGGAAAACTATTTGAAAACCAATAAAAAGATCATGAGACACCAACAATAAAAAGCGTTTATAAGTATATTGTTGCAGGAGCTCGTCATTTTTTTTTCTTTTTAAGTTTGTTCTGTTTTAATGGGCGCCGTTTTATAGCAAACAACTTTCTCGCGTTTATTTCGTCTGCTTTCTAAAAGCAACCTTGCAGTATAATTTAATGAACAACCAATTAGTGCAAGAGATATTATTATTTTGTTTCAGTTTCTACTTTTTAAATACTCTAGCTATGTACGGTGGCAACGGTTGGGATAGCCTGTGGACTCCGTTTTCAAAAACAGCATATTGAGGTTTGCAAATAAAACAATTCAGTTCACCAAGTTCACATCCACTATTGTCTGCGGTCTAAAAAATACAACAACAAAAGAAGGAAAAAAAGGATAGGAAGGTATAAGTCAAGAAGGACACATGTAAGACAAACATTTGTTTTTGTTCTCTATCGAAAGTGTGTAGCCTGGGTAGATTAATGGGGACAGCAGCTCTTCTAATAATTAATTATACTGTGACGACATATTCTACCCAATTTATCCCATTTCTCGGAGAATTTTTGACACTGATTTGTTCTTCTTTGCTATATAGATTTCAGAAAGATAACACATTTCAAAAATTTCAAGCAGGCTTATAACTTCAACTTATTTGTTGTTGTACTGCCAGTATGTCATATTTAGTAATAAAAATGTTACAGTTTAGTGATTCTGAGTTTGAGGCAGAGGTGAGAATTTAATCTGTAATCCAGTATTTTGAAATAAGTATTCAGAGAGGATTGACCAAAACTCATTGATAGGACTACATTTCCAAACCACATATTGAATGGTTTCTTCTAATTCTTTGATTAAAACTACATAACTCATATTTGATTACACCCTGTCCTGTTTAAATAGCTTTTTACTCGTTATATACCTGTGAAGTAGTATATACTGAACCCTTGTATTCTTAGAGTCGACGGATGCTTTTAAAACACAATTGTTGTAAATCCGTTTCTCTGGGTCATAAAATAAAAAAAAACAGCACTTAACATTTTTGTGTTGATTAAGGTATTAGATATATTATTATTATTATTATTAAGGGTTTTATCTGTACACTCTTTTGTACTTTTTATTAATATTTTAATATGGGTCGGTATACACGGGTGAAAGTATCTGAATGGGAACGAACCGTTTTTTCTGGATCTTATATTGGTTTACTACTATTAAAATGGACCCAGATAAATTATTTGATTTCCCTTCTTAAGTTTTGTCTTAAAGTTTTCAATGTACTAAACTTAACACCATGAAAAAATCGCTGTAAACTTCACTCCTTTATTAAACCAAGATTTAAAAAACACCGTTTTTATCTGCAACCTTAATTGTTTCATTTTCCCAAATAGGTACGATCCACCATTTTCGTATTTTGTATAATTATATCACTTTTTTATTCTGTCATTTTTTTCCCCTGCCAAATAAATTTAAAAAACGATTTACTTAAATGTTGTAAGATAATATCAGGTGGTTTGGGTAAAGGCCGATAATAAATGATTAAGTTTGAGAAAGCTAGTGTTTTAATACTGTTTATTCCTCCAATAGAAGTCAATATTCTTTTTGACCACTGAGTAAGTAGTGACTTTATCTTGGGAATGTATTTTTGATAATTAATATTTATCATTTCGTCTAGGTTCACCGAAACTCTAGTACTTAAAACATTATATTTAGATTCCCCCCCCCCCAAAATAAAAAAATAATAAAAATTTACAACAAGCGGGATAGTATACCGCTTTACAAAATGTTTCACTCCCATCCATTTTGATTGGATTTTTATCATGATTTACCATCAGACCTAAATATTGAAGCAAATCATTCTAATAGATTTAGAGCGGAATATAAAAAAATCTCTGGGTACTGTCATGGATAAGTATATCATCTACAAACTGTGTAACTTTAGGTCCTTTATTATTAACTACTATACCGTTAATATCTCTATTACGTACTATCAAAATTGACAATATTTGTGCACAAAGTATAACCAGGATCTCCTTGTCTACACCCCCTCTAACGGAAAAGAAATCTGATATCAAACCGTTCCATATTACTGCTGAAGATATATGTATTATAAATATCTTAATCCAGTGTTGTATAAAATTCCCAAGTTGAAATACTTTATTATTTTCTCCAGACAGGTCAGTGATAATGTGTCAAACGCTTTTTCAAAATCAATAAAAATGAATTGACCAGGAATATTCTATTTTTCTGAATAGTGCATTAAGTTATTTATTATTCTAATGTTATCACCTATGTATCTGCCTTTAATGAATACTGTTTACGATTCTAATATTATTGTGTCCATCTCCATTTTTACCCTTCAAGCTATACATCCTGATGCTAATTTAGAGACTACATTTAAAAGCGTAATAGGACGCCAGTGTTTTCAAAACTGTTTTGGTTTATCTCCTTTGGTAGAAAAAGAATAATACCTTCTCTCTGACTGACTGAAAGTTGTTGTTTATTACAAGGTTTGTTAATTGATATCAAGATTAAATGTTTTTTAAATCATTCCAAAACATTTTTAAAAATTCTACCGTAAATCCATCAGATTCTGGAGATTTGCCATTTTTCTTCCTTTTAAGTACACTGAGTAGTTCATCTAATTGTATTTCTCCTTCCAAACTCACGTCGTAATTGGTTCCAAATCAACATCTGAAAATATATTTTGGTAATGAGTAGAGGTTACTGTACACATTTTAATTTCATTACAAATTTGCTATTGCTATACACAATATTTTCCTCTGAAGTCACTGTTCTTCTAATTTTGTTTATAAAATGTCTTTTCTCTAAGGCACACAAATATTTGGGATGTTTTTTCAATCTCTTCAATCCACTGGCCTCTACTATTAATCGCATACCCTTTTAGTTCATCCTTTCTTAAAGTTTGTAGTTTTCTTCTTCAATTTCTCTACTATATGGATGAAAGTCCTCTTAGAACTTATCAATTTCATTACCTAGATTAGTTTTCCGAGTTTTTCCCTTTCTTTTTTCTTATACGTAGCAAATGAAATAGTTGTCGTCCATTATTTCCATTAATAAAAAAACTTCTCAGAATAGACGATTATCAATTGTATACTTGAAATCTGACAACTTATATAATCTAATTTATCAAGATTATAAACATATAATGTATATAATATTGCTTTTTAACCTCTGTTAATTGTATCGTTCACTTTTGTAGCATACTCCTATCCTTTAAAATTCATTTATTAAATTTCCAGAATCCTTTTCCGTGTGTAAAGTTTTTCAGTTTGTAGTTCAATGGTAGTAATATAGTGATCCGACCTGTGACCTGATGTTATTTTTTTGTCATTTACTAAGTTTATTAGCCATTCAGAAATATGAAAACATCTAATCTAGCTTGTTTTAATGGATATTTCCTGCGCCAAATGTAGTCTTCATAGATGTGGATTAAGTACTCTATAATAGTCGACCATATTATGATCCTCCATGAGTTTATTTATTCTTTCTCTATCTTTTGGGTATTGACATTTACATACCCTTCCAAATCCAAGTCGGATTCAATACTAAATTGAAGTCGCCACATGCAATATTGACTGGATTATTGAAATCTTCAATTATTTCTTCCACTCATCAAAAAAAGTTAGAATCATCTGAATTACGGACAAATTAATAAGTGTTATTATGGTGTTTCCTATATTCAAGTCTATTCCCAGTAAACTACCCCCCCCCCCCATCTATTTTCTTTCTCTGTGTAATTTAAATTCACATTTGTTATTGAACATTGCACTTACTCCTCTTGAATTTGGCTCATGTGAGTAAAAACTACATATATAGCCTCATTGTGTCTCAATGTATTTATCATCCTTAGGTGTAAAATGATCTTGTAAGCACACAATACTACATTTTACTCCTTTGAAAAAATTCCAGACATATTTTCTCTTATTGGTCATTCCCAATCCCTGACAGCTTGCAAATGCTATTGTAATTATAGTATCCATCACTACAGCTTAAAAATTTATCTTTTGACATACATTGTACATTCAATGGCAAAAGATTATCTTTGAACTGACTACTATATATCGATATGTTGATATATCTTGGGCCGATGCCCTCATAGAAAAATGAGTATATGAAACACAATTTCTAGCAGTAAAATACCACCAATATTGTTCATGCCTTTTTTAAATACATCAACAAAGGCATATGTGGAGCCACTGTTGTCATTGCGAGCTACGTTGTTACCTCCTCCAGAAGAACTCTCAGTTGCACCTCCTCCTGTTAAACTTTCTGTACAATTTGTTATTGTTATACTAAGAGTTGTTACTAACAAATCAATAGCTCTAAAAAGTGCAGCAGTTATTACGCCATTTTTACTAAACAGTTGGTTTGACCTTTCACTTGATGAGAACTTTGTTTAACTCTGAGATTTACCTTGTTGATATCTTCTCTAAAATTTTCTAAATTTGTTAAATGCCCAACTATTTGTGCCATTTTACTTTCAGTATTTTATTGTACCTTTTCCAATTGTGCTTTTTTATTTATTTGCATTTTGTTGTTGTTTTTTCTTCACGTATCCTTTTTATGGCTGCTATCTCTTTATCATATATATTTAGGTCAAGATTCGTATGATATAAATTTTGTTTTATTACTTTCAATGCTTTAACATGACCTCTGAAATCTCTTTTTTCTGGCATTGTGAATAACCTATCAGACGAATAACTGTCAAGTCTTTCAAGGTATTCATATACACAAGTTTCAGCTTCTTTTACGTTTGTGTCAAATGATTATGTTAATTAATTGCAATTCAGTACATTCAGACTGTTGTTGTTTGCCTATCTATATAATTTTTTGATCCTGTATATTTACAATTTGGTGGATTCCATCTTTTTCCTTCTTTTGTCACACCTAACAAACGCAAAAAGTCAACTCCACGTATTTTATTACATAGAGTGTTAGGGAATAAGATTTTTCTCGACTGCTAATTTGTGAAATTTGAATAGGAGCCCTACCTTTGTCCTTGTAATACAATACATTTTCGATAAGAATGAAATGAGACTTAATTTAATTAAATTGTGTTCTATCTACTTCTAATCCATGCCTGATGCATTCTTTGTATAGTTCATCAATTACATATGTATTTAATTCTTGAGCAGCTTGTTGATGGGTATTTAATCCTTATAAGACAGATCACTCTTACAAATGTCGTACAACTTGTCATCAAATTTATCATCGAAACCAAGATTCTCAAACTCTTGACCAATGCCTTCTTCAAACATTCTACACTATTTAAATGGATCAAAAACAACTTGAAAAGGAACTGGAATTTGCATAATCCGAGAAAGATAATAACGTCTGTACCAGTAAATGAGGACGAGAGAGCCTATGTAAGTGCCAGTATAGGAAAAGATTATAAACACGAATTAAAAACTAGTTTAGAAAATGGGACATACAAGGGCATAACTGGTAAACATTTAACTGACAAGGAGTGTAATAAAATTGATTCAAAACAAATCATAGCAACATATGAAATCTTTGTAAATGCCAGATCAGCTAAAACGTTAAAGTCTCTGTCAGATGTAGTACAATTAGGGATAACATGTTTAATGAGTAAATTTCTTCCAATTGATCATTTACAGAAAGAAATTAAAGAGATCATTTAGCAACAAACGGAATCAGATACTTTAAGGATGTTTTATCTTTTAGGGTCAGATTATTAATTTCAGCCAAAGTGCTAGCTTAATAACTTTTAACCATATTAATTTTAGAAAATAAAAGAGATCAGATTGCGAGACGAGATGACGGGGCGTCAGGACTATCGCTTGGACTGCTTTGCTCCAGGAGCTAGTCACTTTCAAAAGTCAAAAACTTGACGATAAGTCCAAAACAATTCGAAGATAGCTTGCAGATGCAAATACTTGAAATAACTTGTGTACTTCTTCAGAAAAGTACAAATTTCCTCGTAGAGCTGAGCTTTAAAGACACCATTGCAATAATTTCAAAATTCCAATACACGTTAGAGAATTTTTAATTCGTACTCTACGGAGATTCAAAGCCGGGCCCGCAGGTTACGGCACACATCGCCTTGCCTGTAAACACCAACCCCTATACCCTCTCGACCATGCACACATCAACAAAATGTGATGCTTCAAAGTCGCTGCTATAGGCACTCGTGCATAGCAGACACACTCGATTGTCGATCCAGTAATAAACGTAAAGCAGCAGGTGTGGATGTACTGAGAGATGTAGCTGTAGCTGGAGACATGCCCACACACGGCTCAAGACATAGGGTCCCTTTTCACTGGACCGAAGCAGCAGTAGAACTCGGCAGCTTCCTGGGTGACAGGGCAGCCATTTTTTAGGATCACACCGCTCACCTTCGTAGCATGAGGAAGGGGCTAGAAAAGGTGCCCTAAATATTGCCTGCTTTACCTTAACCCTGGTCAGCATACCGCGGCTGATGGGGATCCCATCTTAGTGGTCGAAAACCTAACAAGAAGACAAAAGTGACGCAACTCACCATCGGTGCCTGAGAGAAGAACAGCTCTAGTTGGTAGAGAACTGGCTATATCTGATATCCAGACAGCAGACCTGAGTATAAGTTGCCTAGATGATTAAGGACAACTCACCGAATTAAGAGTCGGTTACACCTTCTTCTTGAATGGCCCAAGTAAAGAAAAGCGAGGTGAAGCTGATCTTGGGTTTGCCATCAAATCACAGCTAGTTAGCAAGTTTACAAACCTCCCAAAGTGTGCAAATAACAGACTAATACAATTGAGACTCCCACTGTCTGGAAAAGGAAATGCAACTATCATCAGCGCCTAAGCACCCACCATGATCAACCCCAGATGAGCTAAAGGACAAGTTTTATGAAGACCTGGAGTCTCCTATTGCAGAAGTACAAAATGCAGACAAACTCATTTTCTTTAGTGTCTTCAATGATAGAGTTGGCACAGGTCATCAGTCATGACCAGGAGTCATTGGCAAAATGGCTTTGGGAAATGCAACAACAATGGACTCCTCCTACTGAGGAAATGCGCTGAACACGACCTCTTAATTACCAACACAGTCTCCAACCTGCTAAATCACAACAGGACGTCTTGGATACACACACGCTCTAAGCACTGGCATCTTCTTGACTACGACATCTTCAGGAGAAGACTCACGCAGGATGTCTGAGGGACAAAGGCCACGAAAAGTGCAGAATGATGAACTGACCACAGGCTTATATTCTCCAAACCTCAACATCTAGATTCAGCCCAGCGGACTACCACAAGGCAGATTAGTGTCCAAAAAGCTTAATGTCTCCAAATTGAAACAGTAGAATGTGAAACAGGCATTTGTCGAACAACTGCGTAGCTAGCTAGATATAATTTATATAAACTGGGCATCCTGCAGAGGCTCTGTATACTCAACTGCATCCAAAACCTTCGGTCCCACCACACGTAAACATCAAGACTGGTTCGATGAAAACGATGCTGACATACAGAGACTTCTGAATGAGAAAAACCGGTTTCAGAAGTCCTGTTTAAAAAACAGCGCTTCATCATCTAAGAGGGCAGCCTTCAACAACATCAAGAGGACTGTCCGATGCAAACTCAGAAAGTTGCGAGACTCACGGTAGATGAGATTCAGTCCTACACAGTCGCGAATGACATGAAGAGGTTCTATGATGCTTTGAAGACAATCTTCGGGGCACAGTCATCAGAAGCATCGTCAATACTGAGTGCTGGCAGCCACACATTGCTCACTGACAAAGAAAAGATACCACAAAGATGGGCAGAACACTTCAATAACATCCCCAATCAACAGTCATCTGTCAGTGAGAAGGCAATTGATCGACTGCTCCAAGTGGAAATCAACATTTCACTTGCTTCGACTCAAACGCTGACTGAAACTGTTACAGCAATTGACCTGCTGCGAAAAGGCCAAGCACCTGGAGCAAATGCTGCACAAGCAGAAGCCCACAAAGCCGAAACCTGGCACACGGTACACAAACTGACTGAATTCTTCCACTCAATGTGGAGTCAGGGAACTATAAACCATGAGAACCATCGGGGTATCTCCTTGCTGTCAATAGCCTGGACATTTCTCGCCAGAATTCTGCTGAATCGCCTTGTGCATCACATTGATCAAGGGCTCCTGCCTCAGAGTCGGTGTGACTTCAGGAAAGGACGAGGGACCACAGACATAGTTGTTGCAGCTCTTCAACTCCAGGAGAAATGCCAGGAATAAACCTCCAACCTATACACGACATTCATCGACCTGACGAAAGCCTCTGACACAGTCAGTCGTGTAGCCCTTTGGAAGATCATGGCAAAATTTGGTTGCCCAGATAAATTCATCGTGATGGTTCGGCTATTGCATGTTGGCATGCTCACTCGTGTCGTGGACGACGGCAAGTCAGCTGAACCATTTCCAGTGACCAATGGAGTCAAACAAGTAAGTGTGTTGGCCCCAACCCTATTCGGTATTATGTTCTCTGCCATGCTTACTGATGACTTCCGCTACTGTGATACTGGGATTGACATCAGATACCGGACTGAGGGCAGGCTGTTCAATTTGAAAAGACTACATGCGAAGACGAAGTTGCATGAAGTGACTGTTCGTGATCTCCTGTCTGCTGATGACTGTTCCCTGAATGCCAAATCTGAGTATAACATTATAACATGCAACACTGTATGAACCATTGCTCTTTAGGGAGCGACAATTTTGGTCTCACAACCAATATCAAGAAGACAGAGGTGATGCACCAACATGCACCAGGAAACCCTTACGTAGAGCCTACTATCACAGTAAATAGCCAAACCCTCGTGGCAGTGGAAACGTTCACCTATCTTGGCAGCACACCGTCATATGCAGTCCACATCGATGATGAAACCAACGCCAGAATTTCTAAAGTAAATGTGGCCTTTGGCAGGCTACGTGTAAATGTGTGGGAGCGTAGAGACATCAGTCTACTAACAAACCTTAAGGTCTATTGTGTTGGCAACCCTAATGTATGTTTGCGAAACCTGAACGTTGTACAGACGCCATGCCTAGATGCCGAACCATTTTCACATCGGCTGCCTGAGGAAACTAATGAAGATAAGATGGCACGAAGGGTCCCAGACACTGAGGTTCTCACATGGACAGGCAGTCTAAGCATCAACACTTTGCTGATGAAATCACAGTTGAGATGGGCAGGTCACGTCATTAGGATGTCAGAGCAGCGACTACCAAAGAAGATCTTTTAAAGTGAGCTGAAGAAGAAAAAGCGATCTCAGAAACACCTCAACATTGACACTGAGTCCAGGGAAGATCTAGCACATGATCGCTCTACCTGACGCAGTCTCATCCATGTTGGAGCTACAAACTTGGAATGGAGACGAATTCTAGAGGCAATGCAAAAGCGCGGGCAGCGTAAATCTCAGAACTGCAGCACGTCAAGCAAAACCCAAGCGGCATCTCCAATCATGTGTGCCACATACAGTACAGAGCACAAATTGGCCTGATCAGACACTCACGTACTCACAGAAACCTAACCCGTTAGTGATGTCATTGTCATCTTCAAACTAGAAGGACGAACAACAAACAACAAAAGCACAGGGTTTTAGTGCTTATGCATTATACATGAATGAAAATGTAGATCGCTTTCTGGGGGTGTATTATCTTAAACCTTGGTGATTTAGAAATATTGATCTATGTTCAATCAAAAATACATGCACAAAGTGAGGGAAGTGTTGAATCCGTTTAATCTAGAGTTCTCAAGCCGTGGATGTGACCACTATAGTACTTGCACACCAATTTCACTCTGTATCGTCAAAACACAGATGAGTCTTGTCAGGAAAATGTCCACTTATCGGGAGCAGTGGAATGGGAATCACTTGATCATTGCCTGGATGCCACATTATAGATACCATATATCCTGATGTAATATATATATATATATATATATATATATATATATATATATATATATATATATAAATTAATGTCACTATATGTGTGACAATCAATCCAATACAGCATCATCCTTGTTGACGAACAATAAATTGGCCGTGAATCCATACATTAATTATATTTATTGATTTACACGACGTTGATCATCCTTTCAGATAATTCATTGCCTTGATCATATTTGTTGATAATTCCATGCATTGATCATATCTGTTTATAGATCCATATATTAATCATATAGTTTGACATTATATATTGATATATCCATAGATCAATCATATAATTATGTTGATAAATTCCATACATTGAACATATATGTTGATAAATCCATATATCAATTCTATATGTTGATACAATCCATGCATTGATCATGTCCGTTGACAAACAATATCATTTGTGATTATTTGTTGAAAGTTCATGTTCTCGTCGTATCCATTGAGGAACGATCCTATTCCGTTATTTCCGTTTTTGAACTTTGTACATGAGTAGTGTAGACTTTTCAGTCGCTATAGTTTAGTTTGTGAGAGGTGTATGTAAGTGTGTGAGCTAGGGTTTCAGAGATCTGTTCATCATTAATTTGCATTTATAAATAAGTGTCTCATTCACATACTTGTGTTAAGTGCCTTCGCAAATCCAATCCAGAAAGAGAATAGGACCGCATCAATACCAGATGGTTTCCACATTTTAGAAATGTACATTAAATATTCAAAGAGAAAATGGCCACTAATAACTACAATGCAAAAAGCATATATCTTGAATGTCAGAAATATAACTCTAAAGGCTTACTAACTGCGGCTAATAATTGCACAGTGTTTATATCCAATTGTAACTCACAATTGCTAGGATTTTATAGTCAGAAATCAATACAAACAGTCTGTGGATTTTTGAAGCCTAAAATCTTATATATGTTCTCGATTAAGTTAAGCAATGCAAAGAACTTTTGTAACGGTAGTTATTCTACTTTATTTCAGTCTCTACCTATTAACGTGTATTTAATGGTGATTTCATTTCATATAATGTTAGTTTTAATTTCATAGAAAACGACGACAAATATGAACCACTAATGCAACGACTAGAGGCTGACGTAGATATAAACAAGAAATGAACCTGGATTTAGGTGAACCTACAGATAAATTTGATGCATCTCCAAGACAGTCTGTGCAAAGTTTTATTGAATCTAGCATACGTGAGACTTTGAAAGATAACATTTTGAAATATATAAAAGCACGGAGAGAAGAATGTGATAACATATTAACAGCTGTGGATCACATAAAAAAAACTATTAAAATCTCGAATCTTTGGAAGCGAATAGATGATGACAAAAATAAATTTTCAGATGCGCAAGATTTATTTACCAAGAAATTAGTTACTCTATCAAGTGCTTTACAAGCTTTACAACCTGTTGGATCTGAAGCAAACATAAGACCTGTGGAAAACACACAGCAGCACTTGCGACTAAAATGAACACACAAGAAATAAATGTTGAAATATCACCCTTAAAAGAGGAACTAGACTGAAAAAAAGACATCTCTGAAAAATTACAATACTTTGCAATCACAACCTCAACATCTGGAGAACGTAAGGCTCCCGTTAAAAATTTGGAAGATAGACTAATATATTTTCGTAATTGTCTTTACAATTACAGAGGAAGAATGATTCGAAGAAATCAATAGAAGATTCCGGACTTATAGAAAAGGTTAATTTGAATGAAAGCACTGTAAAATCTATGAAAACAATTTACAATTTACTAGTTACTGATTTAATCGTTAGAATAAACCTTGTACAAACATTTGTTTAGTAACTCTCAAAAATCGATTTATATCTTTTCATAGAAAATGTTCTAACAGACAATAAAGCATAAAGAACTTCCTAAAATTATTGGTGTTGCACACGGAAGTATAGACCAGGTGGATGAAAAAGGTAAATCAAATAAGTAGTTTGATACAAGAAAAACTTTCTTGATATAGATGGTACATGTAGGGCAATTAAATAGAGATTTTATTGTTTCAAAAATAAAAAAGGATGAAAACAAAACCATATGAAATTAAAAACAGAAATTAATGTGGCGTAGATAAAATGATAAACCGACTCTGCCATTTAATCAGTTTTGCAAAGCACCCTAGGATTGTCATGGGAGAATTACACTATGGAAAGATTGTGATGAATTACTAAAGATCCGACCATGACCCCCCACCCCCACCCCCCACCCCTTTTCTAAAATGCATTTTGTCAGTAATAGGCATTTTGATATGTCCAAAAAAGATGATGGTCGTTGACAGATGTAATACAAAAAGGAGATGTGGAGGTGATGGGTGGTTCATAAGTCAAATATTTCCTGGTTATCCAGCAACAGATGTAGAAAAGAAATAATGGATAAATATCATTGTTATAAAATTTGTACCGGACTGTGGTCAGGTAACTAAGCGCACTATTTACTTATATATTTAGCACTGATGATCGTGTTTTGTTATAATTTCTTAGGAAGATGAAGTAGAATACACCATTACCTGTTAATATGAAGTGCACTTATTCAACATTTAAGCGATGTTATTCAACATATAGGATCCGTGCCTTTCGTATATAATTTGGGACTTGCATAACTCTCTTTTATCTCTATGCTAATATTTGTACACCTGATAAAACATTAGAGTACTTATATACCTAAGAGGCAAATGTAGAATAGCCCTGGATTTAATATGAGTCGTGGCAAACACAGATTGGGAGGTAGACCAAAATGTATTAAATACGCTTATGCCGGACTGTAGAAAAATCTAAACTTGACTATAGATCGATTGTTTACGGATCAGCTCGCAGGGACTAGACCTTGTCTGGGAGCATTTAGAACTTTCCCATCAGAAAACCTATACATCGAGGCAAATGAACCATCACTTTATCTTAGACGAATATATATATACATATATAAGTGAGAGACTGACCAATTTCTCCAATCTCCTTCACATTGTCCTCATATTATTTGATCAAGTGCTTCTTTTAATATGATTCATATGCATCCTGGGTGACATATACTGAATACATCAATTGGTACATGCATCAGTACATACAGACATATATACATAAGCAAATACATATTTGCCTTTAATCAAGTACATGCATATATATATATATATATATATATATATATATATATATATATATATATATATAGGTCTCATTGATGTCAAAACACTGACCTACCTCCTACCAGTTGACCCTAAACCAATGAGATTTTATATACTCCGTAAAATACACAAAGTAAGAAACACGGGGAGACCAGTCATTTCCGGAAACAACCATCCCACTGAAAACAATTTTGAATTCGGTGATTATAACCTTACGTCTTTCGTGGAAAAGCTGCCTTGATATGTATCAGTTACAACGGACTATCTTAACAAAACACCGAAAACTAAAATTCCAGATAAAACTCTCCTTGTAACTATGGAAGTCTGTTCCTTATGCATCTACATCCCACATGAGGAAGGTATCACAACCTGCAAGGAAGCATGGAACGGTCGACCTGATCCTTCCCCACCTACATACTCTTAACACATGTTCCTAAGTTTAACAATTTTGAATTTAGCAACCAATACTTCCTACAAATTAATGGAGCTGCAATGGACACTAAAATGACACCTTCGTATGTCAATATATTTATTGGATGACTCGAGCAAAAAGCTCCTCAACAAGGAACCCTTTAGACCTCTAAGCTGGTGCAGATTTATTGACGGCATAAAATCAAAATGGATCGAAACGGGCGACAATATAAATATTTCTTGAATTAGCCAATAACTTCCATTCTACGATTAAAATTACGTCAGAGCCATCAAACAGGTCCAACATCTTTTTGGATACTCAATCTAACCTCCTGGTAATGAAGATAGAAACTGACCTGTATGCCAAAACCAACTGACTCTCACCAGTATCTACTCCCAACCAGCAGCCACCCCCAGCACGTAATAACAAAGATTTCTTACGGTATGTGTTTTCGGACCAAACGCATATGCTCTAATCCGGCTACCGTTGAAAAGAGACTCAGAGAGCTCAAGGGGCACCTTAGAAGGAGAGGATACAGAAATAGATACATCGAGGAGGCTATTAAGAAACCTAGACTCCTCGATAGAAGAACCCTCCTGAAATATAAACCCAAGAAAACCAACAAACGCGTTCCCTTCGTGGTTACTTTTCAACCAAACGCCTCAAAGTTACAATAGATAATTCGGAAGCATTAGAACCAGATAGAATCCTAAGAACATCTGAAGGGAATATTTCATAAAGTTCCTATGGTTGCGTACCGTATACCTAAAATTCTGAAGGACCATCTGGTACGTGCCAAGGTAACTTTAAACAAGATCACAGATTCAGGTACATATTGCTGCAAAGACAAGCGTTGCTTAATTTACAAACATATGCCCGAGACCAAATCGTTCAGAAGTTCGACGACAGCAGTAATCAACGCTATCAATCAGAAGTTAGGATGCCGAACTTAAAATGTAATCTATCTTTTAACATGCAAGATATTTGGCACTCAATATGTTGGCGAAACCGCTGATTTCAGACAACGAACGAATAACCACAATAGCCGCATTCGCAACAAAATCAACGCGAAACTCGCCAACCACTGCAACTCGACTGGGCATCCAGTCGAGTCCCTCGAGATGCTAGTAGTTGATTCTAGTCTGGGGTGGACCGATTTAGAACGCAAACGTAAGGAACGATAATGGATAATTCAATTGAAACTCATGGGGAGTTTGGCCTAAATGAAAAAGTCTAACCTTCCTATTGCAATCTTATCATAACTACAGCCAGGATCATACTTTTTGATAATTCATTACATTGATCATATTTGTTGATAATTCCATACATTGATCATATCTGTTTATAGATCATATATTAATCATATAGTTTGACATTATATATTGATATATCCATAGATCAATCATATAATTATGTTGATAAATTCCATATATTGAACATATATGTTGATAAATCCATATATCAATTCTATATGTTGATACAATCCATGCATTGATCATGTCCGTTGACAAACAATATCATTTGTGATTATTTGTTGAAAGTTCATGTTCTCGTCGTATCCATTGAGGAACGATCCTATTCCGTTATTTCCGTTTTTGAACTTTGTACATGAGTAGTGTAGACTTTTCAGTCGCTATAGTTTAGTTTGTGAGAGGTGTATGTATGTGTGTGAGCTAGGGTTTCAGAGATCTGTTCATCATTAATTTGCATTTATAAATAAGTGTCTCATTCACATACTTGTGTTAAGTGCCTTCGCTAAATCCAATCCAGAAAGAGAATAGGACCGCATCAATACCAGATGGTTTCAACATTTTAGAAATGTACATTAAATATTCAAAGAGAAAATGGCCACTAATAACTACAATGCAAAAAGCATATATCTTGAATGTCAGAAATATAACTCTAAAGGCTTACTAACTGCGGCTAATAATTGCACAGTGTTTATATCCAATTGTAACTCACAATTGCTAGGATTTTATAGTCAGAAATCAATACAAACAGTCTGTGGATTTTTGAAGCCTAAAATCTTATATATGTTCTCGATTAAGTTAAGCAATGCAAAGAACTTTTGTAACGGTAGTTATTCTACTTTATTTCAGTCTCTACCTATTAACGTGTATTTAATGGTGATTTCATTTCATATAATGTTAGTTTTAATTTCATAGAAAACGACGACAAATATGAACCACTAATGCAACGACTAGAGGCTGACGTAGATATAAACAAGAAATGAACCTGGATTTAGGTGAACCTACAGATAAATTTGATGCATCTCCAAGACAGTCTGTGCAAAGTTTTATTGAATCTAGCATACGTGAGACTTTGAAAGATAACATTTTGAAATATATAAAAGCACGGAGAGAAGAATGTGATAACATATTAACAGCTGTGGATCACATAAAAAAAACTATTAAAATCTCGAATCTTTGGAAGCGAATAGATGATGACAAAAATAAATTTTCAGATGCGCAAGATTTATTTACCAAGAAATTAGTTACTCTATCAAGTGCTTTACAAGCTTTACAACCTGTTGGATCTGAAGCAAACATAAGACCTGTGGAAAACACACAGCAGCACTTGCGACTAAAATGAACACACAAGAAATAAATGTTGAAATATCACCCTTAAAAGAGGAACTAGACTGAAAAAAAAGACATCTCTGAAAAATTACAATACTTTGCAATCACAACCTCAACATCTGGAGAACGTAAGGCTCCCGTTAAAAATTTGGAAGATAGACTAATATATTTTCGTAATTGTCTTTACAATTACAGAGGAAGAATGATTCGAAGAAATCAATAGAAGATTCCGGACTTATAGAAAAGGTTAATTTGAATGAAAGCACTGTAAAATCTATGAAAACAATTTACAATTTACTAGTTACTGATTTAATCGTTAGAATAAACCTTGTACAAACATTTGTTTAGTAACTCTCAAAAATCGATTTATATCTTTTCATAGAAAATGTTCTAACAGACAATAAAGCATAAAGAACTTCCTAAAATTATTGGTGTTGTACACGGAAGTATAGACCAGGTGGATGATAAAGGTAAATCAAATAAGTAGTTTGATACAAGAAAAACTTTCTTGATATAGATGGTACATTTAGGGCAATTAAATAGAGATTTTATTGTTTCAAAAATAAAAAAGGATGAAAACAAAACCATATGAAATTAAAAACAGAAATTAATGTGGCGTAGATAAAATGATAAACCGACTCTGCCATTTAATCAGTTTTGCAAAGCACCCTAGGATTGTCATGGGAGAATTACACTATGGAAAGATTGTGATGAATTACTAAAGATCCGACCATGACCCCCCACCCCCACCCCCCACCCCTTTTCTAAAATGCATTTTGTCAGTAATAGGCATTTTGATATGTCCAAAAAAGATGATGGTCGTTGACAGATGTAATACAAAAAGGAGATGTGGAGGTGATGGGTGGTTCATAAGTCAAATATTTCCTGGTTATCCAGCAACAGATGTAGAATAGAAATAATGGATTAATATCATTGTTATAAAATTTGTACCGGACTGTGGTCAGGTAACTAAGCGCACTATTTACTTATATATTTAGCACTGATGATCGTGTTTTGCTATAATTTCTTAGGAAGATGAAGTAGAATACACCATTACCTGTTAATATGAAGTGCACTTATTCAACATTTAAGCGATGTTATTCAACATATAGGATCCGTGCCTTTCGTATATAATTTGGGAATTGCATAACTCTCTTTTATCTCTATGCTAATATTTGTACACCTGATAAAACATTAGTGTACTTATATACCTAAGAGGCAAATGTAGAATAGCCCTGGATTTAATATGAGTCGTGGCAAACACAGATTGGGAGGTAGACCAAAATGTATTAAATACGCTTATGCCGGACTGTAGAAAAATCTAAACTTGACTATAGATCGATTGTTTACGGATCAGCTCGCAGGGACTAGACCTTGTCTGGGAGCATTTAGAACTTTCCCATCAGAAAACCTATACATCGAGGCAAATGAACCATCACTTTATCTTAGACGAATATATATATACATATATAAGTGAGAGACTGACCAATTTCTCCAATCTCCTTCACATTGTCCTCATATTATTTGATCAAGTGCTTCTTTTAATATGATTCATATGCATCCTGGGTGACATATACTGAATACATCAATTGGTACATGCATCAGTACATACAGACATATATACATAAGCAAATACATATTTGCCTTTAATCAAGTACATGCATATATATATATATATATATATATATATATATATATATATATATATATATATATATATATATATAGGTCACATTGATGTCAAAACACTGACCTACCTCCTACCAGTTGACCCTAAACCAATGAGATTTTATATACTCCGTAAAATACACAAAGTAAGAAACACGGGGAGACCAGTCATTTCCGAAAACAACCATCCCACTGAAAACAATTTTGAATTCGTTGATTATAACCTTACGTCTTTCGTGGAAAAGCTGCCTTGATATGTATCAGTTACAACGGACTATCTTAACAAAACACCGAAAACTAAAATTCCAGATAAAACTCTCCTTGTAACTATGGAAGTCTGTTCCTTATGCATCTACATCCCACATGAGGAAGGTATCACAACCTGCAAGGAAGCATGGAACGGTCGACCTGATCCTTCCCCACCTACATACTCTTAACACATGTTCCTAAGTTTAACAATTTTGAATTTAGCAACCAATACTTCCTACAAATTAATGGAGCTGCAATGGACACTAAAATGACACCTTCGTATGTCAATATATTTATTGGATGACTCGAGCAAAAAGCTCATCAACAAGGAACCCTTTAGACCTCTAAGCTGGTGCAGATTTATTGACGGCATAAAATCAAAATGGATCGAAACGGGCGACAATATAAATATTTCTTGAATTAGCCAATAACTTCCATTCTACGATTAAAATTACGTCAGAGCCATCAAACAGGTCCAACATCTTTTTGGATACTCAATCTAACCTCCTGGTAATGAAGATAGAAACTGACCTGTATTCCAAAACCAACTGACTCTCACCAGTATCTACTCCCAACCAGCAGCCACCCCCAGCACGTAATAACAAAGATTTCTTACGGTATGTGTTTTCGGACCAAACGCATATGCTCTAATCCGGCTACCGTTGAAAAGAGACTCAGAGAGCTCAAGGGGCACCTTAGAAGGAGAGGATACAGAAATAGCTACATCGAGGAGGCTATTAAGAAACCTAGACTCCTCGATAGAAGAACCCTCCTGAAATATAAACCCAAGAAAACCAACAAACGCGTTCCCTTCGTGGTTACTTTTCAACCAAACGCCTCAAAGTTACAATAGATAATTCGGAAGCATTAGAACCAGATAGAATCCTAAGAACATCTGAAGGGAATATTTCATAAAGTTCCTATGGTTGCGTACCGTATACCTAAAATTCTGAAGGACCATCTGGTACGTGCCAAGGTAACTTCAAACAAGATCACAGATTCAGGTACATATTGCTGCAAAGACAAGCGTTGCTTAATTTACAAACATATGCCCGAGACCAAATCGTTCAGAAGTTCGACGACAGCAGTAATCAATGCTATCAATCAGAAGTTAGGATGCCGAACTTAAAATGTAATCTATCTTTTAACATGCAAGATATTTGGCACTCAATATGTTGGCGAAACCGCTGATTTCAGACAACGAACGAATAACCACAATAGCCGCATTCGCAACAAAATCAACGCGAAACTCGCCAACCACTGCAACTCGACTGGGCATCCAGTCGAGTCCCTCGAGATGCTAGTAGTTGATTCTAGTCTGGGGTGGACCGATTTAGAACGCAAACGTAAGGAACGATAATGGATAATTCAATTGAAACTCATGGGGAGTTTGGCCTAAATGAAAAAGTCTAACCTTCCTATTGCAATCTTATCATAACTACAGCCAGGATCATACTTTTTGATAATTCATTACATTGATCATATTTGTTGATAATTCCATACATTGATCATATCTGTTTATAGATCATATATTAATCATATAGTTTGACATTATATATTGATATATCCATAGATCAATCATATAATTATGTTGATAAATTCCATACATTGAACATATATGTTGATAAATCCATATATCAATTCTATATGTTGATACAATCCATGCATTGATCATGTCCGTTGACAAACAATATCATTTGTGATTATTTGTTGAAAGTTCATGTTCTCGTCGTATCCATTGAGGAACGATCCTATTCCGTTATTTCCGTTTTTGAACTTTGTACATGAGTAGTGTAGACTTTTCAGTCGCTATAGTTTAGTTTGTGAGAGGTGTATGTAAGTGTGTGAGCTAGGGTTTCAGAGATCTGTTCATCATTAATTTGCATTTATAAATAAGTGTCTCATTCACATACTTGTGTTAAGTGCCTTCGCTAAATCCAATCCAGAAAGAGAATAGGACCGCATCAATACCAGATGGTTTCCACATTTTAGAAATGTACATTAAATATTCAAAGAGAAAATGGCCACTAATAACTACAATGCAAAAAGCATATATCTTGAATGTCAGAAATATAACTCTAAAGGCTTACTAACTGCGGCTAATAATTGCACAGTGTTTATATCCAATTGTAACTCACAATTGCTAGGATTTTATAGTCAGAAATCAATACAAACAGTCTGTGGATTTTTGAAGCCTAAAATCTTATATATGTTCTCGATTAAGTTAAGCAATGCAAAGAACTTTTGTAACGGTAGTTATTCTACTTTATTTCAGTCTCTACCTATTAACGTGTATTTAATGGTGATTTCATTTCATATAATGTTAGTTTTAATTTCATAGAAAACGACGACAAATATGAACCACTAATGCAACGACTAGAGGCTGACGTAGATATAAACAAGAAATGAACCTGGATTTAGGTGAACCTACAGATAAATTTGATGCATCTCCAAGACAGTCTGTGCAAAGTTTTATTGAATCTAGCATACGTGAGACTTTGAAAGATAACATTTTGAAATATATAAAAGCACGGAGAGAAGAATGTGATAACATATTAACAGCTGTGGATCACATAAAAAAAACTATTAAAATCTCGAATCTTTGGAAGCGAATAGATGATGACAAAAATAAATTTTCAGATGCGCAAGATTTATTTACCAAGAAATTAGTTACTCTATCAAGTGCTTTACAAGCTTTACAACCTGTTGGATCTGAAGCAAACATAAGACCTGTGGAAAACACACAGCAGCACTTGCGACTAAAATGAACACACAAGAAATAAATGTTGAAATATCACCCTTAAAAGAGGAACTAGACTGAAAAAAAGACATCTCTGAAAAATTACAATACTTTGCAATCACAACCTCAACATCTGGAGAACGTAAGGCTCCCGTTAAAAATTTGGAAGATAGACTAATATATTTTCGTAATTGTCTTTACAATTACAGAGGAAGAATGATTCGAAGAAATCAATAGAAGATTCCGGACTTATAGAAAAGGTTAATTTGAATGAAAGCACTGTAAAATCTATGAAAACAATTTACAATTTACTAGTTACTGATTTAATCGTTAGAATAAACCTTGTACAAACATTTGTTTAGTAACTCTCAAAAATCGATTTATATCTTTTCATAGAAAATGTTCTAACAGACAATAAAGCATAAAGAACTTCCTAAAATTATTGGTGTTGTACACGGAAGTATAGACCAGGTGGATGAAAAAGGTAAATCAAATAAGTAGTTTGATACAAGAAAAACTTTCTTGATATAGATGGTACATGTAGGGCAATTAAATAGAGATTTTATTGTTTCAAAAATAAAAAAGGATGAAAACAAAACCATATGAAATTAAAAACAGAAATTAATGTGGCGTAGATAAAATGATAAACCGACTCTGCCATTTAATCAGTTTTGCAAAGCACCCTAGGATTGTCATGGGAGAATTACACTATGGAAAGATTGTGATGAATTACTAAAGATCCGACCATGACCCCCACCCCCACCACCCACCCCTTTTCTAAAATGCATTTTGTCAGTAATAGGCATTTTGATATGTCCAAAAAAGATGATGGTCGTTGACAGATGTAATACAAAAAGGAGATGTGGAGGTGATGGGTGGTTCATAAGTCAAATATTTCCTGGTTATCCAGCAACAGATGTAGAAAAGAAATAATGGATTAATATCATTGTTATAAAATTTGTACCGGACTGTGGTCAGGTAACTAAGCGCACTATTTACTTATATATTTAGCACTGATGATCGTGTTTTGTTATAATTTCTTAGGAAGATGAAGTAGAATACACCATTACCTGTTAATATGAAGTGCACTTATTCAACATTTAAGCGATGTTATTCAACATATAGGATCCGTGCCTTTCGTATATAATTTGGGACTTGCATAACTCTCTTTTATCTCTATGCTAATATTTGTACACCTGATAAAACATTAGTGTACTTATATACCTAAGAGGCAAATGTAGAATAGCCCTGGATTTAATATGAGTCGTGGCAAACACAGATTGGGAGGTAGACCAAAATGTATTAAATACGCTTATGCCGGACTGTAGAAAAATCTAAACTTGACTATAGATCGATTGTTTACGGATCAGCTCGCAGGGACTAGACCTTGTCTGGGAGCAATTAGAACTTTCCCATCAGAAAACCTATACATCGAGGCAAATGAACCATCACTTTATCTTAGACGAATATATATATACATATATAAGTGAGAGACTGACCAATTTCTCCAATCTCCTTCACATTGTCCTCATATTATTTGATCAAGTGCTTCTTTTAATATGATTCATATGCATCCTGGGTGACATATACTGAATACATCAATTGGTACATGCATCAGTACATACAGACATATATACATAAGCAAATACATATTTGCCTTTAATCAAGTACATGCATATATATATATATATATATATATATATATAGGTCACATTGATGTCAAAACACTGACCTACCTCCTACCAGTTGACCCTAAACCAATGAGATTTTATATACTCCGTAAAATACGCAAAGTAAGAAACACGGGGAGACCAGTCATTTCCGGAAACAACCATCCCACTGAAAACAATTTTGAATTCGGTGATTATAACCTTACGTCTTTCGTGGAAAAGCTGCCTTGATATGTATCAGTTACAACGGACTATCTTAACAAAACACCGAAAACTAAAATTCCAGATAAAACTCTCCTTGTAACTATGGAAGTCTGTTCCTTATGCATCTACATCCCACATGAGGAAGGTATCACAACCTGCAAGGAAGCATGGAACGGTCGACCTGATCCTTCCCCACCTACATACTCTTAACACATGTTCCTAAGTTTAACAATTTTGAATTTAGCAACCAATACTTCCTACAAATTAATGGAGCTGCAATGGACACTAAAATGACACCTTCGTATGTCAATATATTTATTGGATGACTCGAGCAAAAAGCTCCTCAACAAGGAACCCTTTAGACCTCTAAGCTGGTGCAGATTTATTGACGGCATAAAATCAAAATGGATCGAAACGGGCGACAATATAAATATTTCTTGAATTAGCCAATAACTTCCATTCTACGATTAAAATTACGTCAGAGCCATCAAACAGGTCCAACATCTTTTTGGATACTCAATCTAACCTCCTGGTAATGAAGATAGAAACTGACCTGTATTCCAAAACCAACTGACTCTCACCAGTATCTACTCCCAACCAGCAGCCACCCCCAGCACGTAATAACAAAGATTTCTTACGGTATGTGTTTTCGGACCAAACGCATATGCTCTAATCCGGCTACCGTTGAAAAGAGACTCAGAGAGCTCAAGGGGCACCTTAGAAGGAGAGGATACAGAAATAGATACATCGAGGAGGCTATTAAGAAACCTAGACTCCTCGATAGAAGAACTCTCCTGAAATATAAACCCAAGAAAACCAACAAACGCGTTCCCTTCGTGGTTACTTTTCAACCGAACTCCTCAAAGTTACAATAGATAATTCGGAAGCATTAGAACCAGATAGAATCCTAAGAACATCTGAAGGGAATATTTCATAAAGTTCCTATGGTTGCGTACCGTATACCTAAAATTCTGAAGGACCATCTGGTACGTGCCAAGGTAACTTCAAACAAGATCACAGATTCAGGTACATATTGCTGCAAAGACAAGCGTTGCTTAATTTACAAACATATGCCCGAGACCAAATCGTTCAGAAGTTCGACGACAGCAGTAATCAACGCTATCAATCAGAAGTTAGGATGCCGAACTTAAAATGTAATCTATCTTTTAACATGCAAGATATTTGGCACTCAATATGTTGGCGAAACCGCTGATTTCAGACAACGAACGAATAACCACAATAGCCGCATTCGCAACAAAATCAACGCGAAACTCGCCAACCACTGCAACTCGACTGGGCATCCAGTCGAGTCCCTCGAGATGCTAGTAGTTGATTCTAGTCTGGGGTGGACCGATTTAGAACGCAAACGTAAGGAACGATAATGGATAATTCAATTGAAACTCATGGGGAGTTTGGCCTAAATGAAAAAGTCTAACCTTCCTATTGCAATCTTATCATAACTACAGCCAGGATCATACTTTTTGATAATTCATTACATTGATCATATTTGTTGATAATTCCATACATTGATCATATCTGTTTATAGATCATATATTAATCATATAGTCTGACATTATATATTGATATATCCATAGATCAATCATATAATTATGTTGATAAATTCCATACATTGAACATATATGTTGATAAATCCATATATCAATTCTATATGTTGATACAATCCATGCATTGATCATGTCCGTTGACAAACAATATCATTTGTGATTATTTGTTGAAAGTTCATGTTCTCGTCGTATCCATTGAGGAACGATCCTATTCCGTTATTTCCGTTTTTGAACTTTGTACATGAGTAGTGTAGACTTTTCAGTCGCTATAGTTTAGTTTGTGAGAGGTGTATGTAAGTGTGTGAGCTAGGGTTTCAGAGATCTGTTCATCATTAATTTGCATTTATAAATAAGTGTCTCATTCACATACTTGTGTTAAGTGCCTTCGCTAAATCCAATCCAGAAAGAGAATAGGACCGCATCAATACCAGATGGTTTCCACATTTTAGAAATGTACATTAAATATTCAAAGAGAAAATGGCCACTAATAACTACAATGCAAAAAGCATATATCTTGAATGTCAGAAATATAACTCTAAAGGCTTACTAGCTGCGGCTAATAATTGCACAGTGTTTATATCCAATTGTAACTCACAATTGCTAGGATTTTATAGTCAGAAATCAATACAAACAGTCTGTGGATTTTTGAAGCCTAAAATCTTATATATGTTCTCGATTAAGTTAAGCAATGCAAAGAACTTTTGTAACGGTAGTTATTCTACTTTATTTCAGTCTCTACCTATTAACGTGTATTTAATGGTGATTTCATTTCATATAATGTTAGTTTTAATTTCATAGAAAACGACGACAAATATGAACCACTAATGCAACGACTAGAGGCTGACGTAGATATAAACAAGAAATGAACCTGGATTTAGGTGAACCTACAGATAAATTTGATGCATCTCCAAGACAGTCTGTGCAAAGTTTTATTGAATCTAGCATACGTGAGACTTTGAAAGATAACATTTTGAAATATATAAAAGCACGGAGAGAAGAATGTGATAACATATTAACAGCTGTGGATCACATAAAAAAACTATTAAAATCTCGAATCTTTGGAAGCGAATAGATGATGACAAAAATAAATTTTCAGATGCGCAAGATTTATTTACCAAGAAATTAGTTACTCTATCAAGTGCTTTACAAGCTTTACAACCTGTTGGATCTGAAGCAAACATAAGACCTGTGGAAAACACACAGCAGCACTTGCGACTAAAATGAACACACAAGAAATAAATGTTGAAATATCACCTTTAACAGAGGAACTAGACTGAAAAAAAGACATCTCTGAAAAATTACAATACTTTGCAATCACAACCTCAACATCTGGAGAACGTAAGGCTCCCGTTAAAAATTTGGAAGATAGACTAATATATTTTCGTAATTGTCTTTACAATTACAGAGGAAGAATGATTCGAAGAAATCAATAGAAGATTCCGGACTTATAGAAAAGGTTAATTTGAATGAAAGCACTGTAAAATCTATGAAAACAATTTACAATTTACTAGTTACTGATTTAATCGTTAGAATAAACCTTGTACAAACATTTGTTTAGTAACTCTCAAAAATCGATTTATATCTTTTCATAGAAAATGTTCTAACAGACAATAAAGCATAAAGAACTTCCTAAAATTATTGGTGTTGTACACGGAAGTATAGACCAGGTGGATGAAAAAGGTAAATCAAATAAGTAGTTTGATACAAGAAAAACTTTCTTGATATGGATGGTACATGTAGGGCAATTAAATAGAGATTTTATTGTTTCAAAAATAAAAAAGGATGAAAACAAAACCATATGAAATTAAAAACAGAAATTAATGTGGCGTAGATAAAATGATAAACCGACTCTGCCATTTAATCAGTTTTGCAAAGCACCCTAGGATTGTCATGGGAGAATTACACTAATGAAAGATTGTGATGAATTACTAAAGATCCGACCATGACCCCCCACCCCCACCCCCCACCCCTTTTCTAAAATGCATTTTGTCAGTAATAAGCATTTTGATATGTCCAAAAAAGATGATGGTCGTTGACAGATGTAATACAAAAAGGAGATGTGGAGGTGATGGGTGGTTCATAAGTCAAATATTTCCTGGTTATCCAGCAACAGATATAGAAAAAAAATAATGGATAAATATCATTGTTATAAAATTTGTACCGGACTGTGGTCAGGTAACTAAGCGCA